>JAJLVP010000254.1:0-13995 GCA_030570435.1 Pichia ethanolica | reverse complement strand
AGGCGAGATTAAACTAATTGCTGGTGCTACTAAAACTCCGAATCTATTAACCATTGTCGACGATTGGAAGAACAAAAGACCTGATAAAAAGGGTACTTCCGAATCACTTCCAAACAAGAGGACTTATAGTGGACAAAATTCAGACAACAAAAGGAGTAAACACTCGCCAAAACTACCACCATTCAAGGAATTATTACCTAGAGACGGTAGAGAGTTTTTATTTCCATTTGAGAAATCCAAAGCTTATTCAATATATCTATCTATTTTGAAAGAAATAAAGAATAACGAAAAAATGATTAAATGTCCAACCTGTGGTATGGTACATTTGCCTGGAGATCATTATTTTGTAGACGGCAAATTGGTTAAACCAGATGAAGAACTCCGTGGACCTATTAGGAAAATGGCCAGATTCATTGACAATCACCAAGCCAAACGCCAAACTCAAAATAGATTTCATAATCAATCTTAACAATTAAGTGTTAAGTCCGAATCTTTGTATAATTTAGAGAACTTTAATAATTTAAATAATTCTTTAACTAAATACGACTATCTTACTTTAGACTTAACACATAAACAAATTGATCTTAATAAGATTGACAAACAAACCATTAGTGTTACTCTTTCTCAAGAAGAAGGATTTTCACCGAAAATGTTTAACAAAGAATTTTTATTCGATACTGGAGCTAGTATTTCATTAGTTAACGATAGTTCATTAATTTCTGATTTACAAGAAAGTTCTACTTTGGTGAGGGGCATTGGAAACAAAAGTGTTATCAGCCGTGGAAGAGGACATTTACTCTTTAATGGTAACAAACTTGACTGTCTTTATGTTCCTGAAAACACCGACAACATTATTAGTGTTAATCAACTACACCAAGTTGGTTATGGAGTATTCTCTTTAAAAACACATATGATATTAATCAAATTAGCATCATTGCCAGATGATTTGATAGAACAATTCATGAATTATCTTTCAAATGTCATCGACAGAAAATCTAATGATTCTATGATTTTACCATATACAACTCCTGGATATTTACCATTCGTCAGATTAGATTCCAAGGAACAAAGTTTCAGAATTAACTCTAACACTACCAATACCAATACTAATACTACTGAAACCATATCCTATGCATTAAACTCACTGGACTATAAATCAGATGAGGAGTATCAGAATATGATTCACATAGTTAGTAAATTGGACTTTAGCAAAATTGAATCTTGTTTCTATAGTAAGAGATGCTCCTGCATTAGCAAGTTTTTTTGAATTCAATATACCAGCATCAAAATATCCATGTCTTTATTGTAAACAAGGGAAAGAAAAAAATATCAATAAATTAACTTTTAAATCTTTCAATGACAATCCACCAGATTATACTACCACAAAAGAGTTACGCGATATTTATGAAAATAAAATATATGGTGGTAGTAATATCTGGACGATCAAAGAAGATAGTGTGGTTATGTCTTTTCCTGAACTTGATTCCATAAGAATAGCTTTTCCAGATCCAATGCATGTTCTGTATGAAAATATTTTCAAGGAAAGAATTGTAGCGGTATTATTAAACGATTTTTGAAGGCCCTAGATCTTAAGCTGTTGAGTCATATTTTCCCACTTTACTTTGAAACTTTCGATTATGAAAGACATGATAATGTTGGTATGGTAATTATATTGAATCAGAGAAAGAAGATTCATAATTTTATATTTTCTTATATATTGTTTCCCTTTTATTTAAGTCTTATGGAAAAACTATAAAAACTTTCATAATAACTGAGAAGATCCGAATGTAATGATCTCAACTCATCAAGTTCCCATCCGTTCACTTATTGGAAAAACGGATTGATATTTGTAATTATCGTGATGAAATGAGATCAATCTTTTATGGCAATCCCTTAAAATGGGACTGATTACCATTCATTTATTGGAAGAGCTCCAAGAAGCTGCAAAAAGCTTGATTAAAACCCCATTCATATGGATTCATTTGTAAATTGGAGAAAATGGGAAAATTAGCGTGTTTTATAGCCGACAGCATTTTTTGAAAAAAAAAAAAAAAAAGAGAAAAACCATTCATGGCTGTGTAATCACGTGAAAATTGCACTGCCCTCTTTGAGCCACTTAGCACAGCCTTAGGTTTTCTGATCTCATCGCGACACTTCAAATGTTGCATTTCTTCCAGATACGCTGCTGTACAATAAAAAGCAAAAATTAACAGCCGGTCAGTGCAAGTCCGTTTGTTACACAATAATAAAACACAAATTAAATACTAATAGCTAATAACTCTGTGGTGAGACATCCCACGCTCTGTAGCAGGTGATCCTTTCAGATAAAACTATTGAAGACATGTGTTTCCGATATTACTGTAAGTTAACTACTGTATATGTTATATAAGTTTTCTTCAATTATTTTACATTTCTTATCATTTCTAGTATTATAGTTTTATAGCAATCAACTAATTAAACAATAACAATATGATTAGAAACTTTTCAAGGTCAATTATAAGAACAAAATTTCAAAATGTTAGAAGTTTCCATATTTCAAGCAAAATACTAGCTGCAAAAATTTATGGTATGCCTGCAATGTCACCAACTATGGAAACAGGTAATATTGTTGAATGGAAGGTTAAAGAAGGTCAACATTATAATTCTGGTGATTCATTATTAGATATAGAAACTGATAAGGCAACAATGTCAGTTGATGCTATTGATGATGGTATTTTAGCAAAAATTTTAATTCCAAATGGTACAAATGATGTTAAAGTTGGTACACCAATTGCATATTTAGCTGAAGATGGTGATGATTTAAAAACTTTAGAATATCCAAAATTACCAGATGAATCAACACCAAAAGAAGCAGCACCAAAAGAAGCAGCACCTAAAGAAACTGCAACTCCACCACCTGCACCAGAACCTAAATCAACACCACCTCCATCATCTACTCCAACAGAAACTTCAACATCATCAGGTTCTGAATCTGTTTCTCAACCAGCTAATCCAAATCAACAATTATTCCCATCTGTCGAACGTTTATTAGATGAAAATCATATTTCAAGAGAAGATGCAATTAGTAAAATACCTGCAACTGGTCCACATGGTAGAATTTTAAGAGGTGATGTCTTAGTTTATTTAGGTAAAATACCAGCTGCAGAAAATAATTCAATTGCTGAATATATACAAAAAAGTTCACATTTAGATCTTTCACATATTGAATTATTAAAACCTGAATCAACTGAAACTTCAGCTAATGCAACTACAACTGATGAATCATCAGAAAAACCAAAACCAAAAGTAAAAGAACCTGTCATTATTCAAGAATCTTATCCAATCGATTTAGAAATTAGTTACCCTGAATTATCAAATTTCAAAAATGTTATATCAAATGTAATCTCTGAATCTGAACAAAAAGCTTACTCATATAATTTAAATGCCGTATCTGATTTAGATGATCCATTATTTGATGATATTATTGCACCACCAAGAAATGCTGATAGATTTAAAATCGATTATTCATTAAACTCTGAAGGTGATGAAATTAACTCTTTAGATATTAAATTAACTTTAAATGATGCATGTTTCGATGCTAAAGATAGAGCTGCAGTTTTCCTTAACAGCTTTAAAACAAATCTTTCAAATGATTTGAAACAATTCCAATAGATTAATTAAATAGTTTATTTACTGTCCCTATATTAATTATATATTTATATTCAATTTATATATATCAGATATATTTCGTAGTATTGTAAAAATTGCATTTATTGTAAAAGATTTAAATAATTTTCCAGGCTGTGAATATTAAAAATAGGTTTCAAACGCGTTAAAAGTTCACATATTTAAATTGAAGACATGAATATAGATATTTTTTTTTCAAGAAAAGCATTATTATTAAGATTTGGAATGTCCATTAAATAAGGGATTAAAATATTATATTAGTAAAATGACAGAAACTGCATTAACATTTAATGGTATAATTCCATTAATACCTGATATATTGATTGATAATTTTGAATTATTACACGAAAATGAAAATGAAAAGATTTCAATGGTTAAATATTGTCTTATATCACATGCACATAGTGATCATTATAAAGGATTATCAAAACGAATTCACCGGAAGACAAATCCTCAATTTATAATGACAAAAACAACTAAAGATTTAATTCTCTCTCATTCAAATACCAATTTATCATTAAAGAGAAATTTAAGTAATTCAATCTTTATTAAAATGAATATACCTATTGAAATTGAGTTTGGTTTAACAATCACATTTATACCAAATTATCATTGTTTAGGTAGTGCCATGATATTGATTGAAGATAAAAGAAATACAAATAATAAATTAAATATATTGTACAGTGGTGATGCAAGATTTGAAGATAGTGTAATTCATTCAATACGTACTTCAACCAAGCTACTGCCATATTTATTCGGTGATTCTAAATTTGATTTTTTGTATTTAGATACAACTTTTGCATATAGAAATAGAAACATTGAAATACCTGAAAATTTACAGGGTATTTACCAGCTGAAAAAATTGATTGAGAAATATCCAATTGGGACAAAATTTAGGTTTTTAGATACAGTTTATGGATTTGAAGAAGTTTGGTGTAAAATTTATGATTTTTTCAAAGCAGACTGTAATTTTTTCATATCCAAAAACATTTTAAAATGGATTAAAGAATTACAATCAAATGATGATTTTGAATCTAATGATCTAGAGAAAAATGTTAATGTAATTGATAAAATCCATAAATTAAAACCTACATTTCATGATAACTTTAGATACGCCTTTTATATTGGTGATATCAAAGAATTTCAGACTGATAATAATGAATCATTTGTAAAGATAAAACATGCAATAGATTTAACTAAAGATGAATATGAAAATATTTATTTACCTAAAATGGAATGTGAATTTGAGGAAATAACTCCCAATGATAAAATCTGGAGTGGGAAATTTTGGTTTCAAACAGTTAATCAGAAACAATTATTAAATTTTTCTTACATGAAAGATAATGTTAATAATATTTTTTTACCATTACATATTAAATTTATATATTCCAGACATAGCTCATTTACCGAAACCAAAAACTTTATTGAAATATTCAAAGGTAAAATCAAAGACATTTACCCTATGACAGAATCATTTCATACCTGGCAGAGAGGTTTTAATATGAAAAATTTCTTTGGAATTAATAATTCTTATTACGATGAAATAAGTAGAGAAAAATACGGAAGTTGTAATTTATCTCTTAGAAATTGTGAAGATAATCTAGCAACAATTGATTATTGGAAACTAGTCGAAGATGATAATTGTATTACTGATGAGGATGATCTCAATAATAATGAAAATGCAAGTTTTAACAGTGTCTCAACTGAAGCAGATTTTAATTTTTTCCCAATAGGACAAGATCTACGTAGAGTATCCGACAATGATAACAGTTTTGATGAAAGAAAAAAACTTTTACTTGAGTTCAGAGGAAATTTATTCCAAACTCAAAAAAGAGAAAAAAGGAAACGTATCGACCGATTTTTACCAAATATTGATGTAGTAGATAATGATGATCATATAGTTCAAGTTGTGGAACTGAACTGTGCTGAGGGAACAGAAAATATTCATGATACTGATAGTAATGAAACAGGTAACTTTAAAAGGAAGAGAGTAATGTCATTAACAAATAATTTAAAAGATATCTTAACAGATATTAATTTTATGTAATAATTTATAGAGTAATACGACTAATTAGATAATATGAAGAATGTGGTAGATGCCATATTAGGTAATTGGAAATCCGTGATGATTTTTTTATCTCCATTATAGCATACTATTGTATTGGAAAATGACAAACAAACTTCATTGACTATTTCAAGACTACTTTGTTAGACAATAATGATTATAGACACAAGGGTTTGTTATGATTCACATTGTCATTTATCACCTGACATAACTAATGAAGCATATGAAGAATATGTTAAACCAATATTAGAATCACAATCTTGGCCGATCAATTTAATGATGACAAATCATATTGATAAAGACCTAATATTATCAGCAATTAATGATACTGCTATAATGTCGAATAAACAAATAATGGTTAATGTAGGGATTCATCCTTGGTTTACACATTTATATACATTTTACAAAGTTGATGAATTTGAAAATGTTGATGAATTTAAATTATTTCATTATAAAACAGTACTTGAGAGAAGTTCAAAGAAAAATATAAATAAAAATAGTAATGGGGATGATTTAATAAATGATTTTGAATTCAAGGAGATACTTGAATATTTACCAACTCCTATTAACATTTATCAAACAATCAACGAATTCAAAGAAATAATTTTAAAATCCGAATTTTCAAATCGTATTAATATTGGTGAAATAGGATTAGACAAATTAGCAAGGATACCAAAATTTGGATTTTTGGGTAATCCAATTTTTAGTAGTAGTTTAAATGGTGGATTATCTAATTTCAAAGTTAAAATGGACCATCAAATTGAAATTTTTAAAACTCAATTTGAATTAGCTATAAATTTATCAAAAATGAATAAAATCCCTAAAAAAATTTCAATTCATTGTGTTAATTGTCATGGTAAATTATTTGAAATTATTAAACAATATGATTCACTAAATTTAAAGAATAATGAAATCCCTGTTATTGTAATGCATTCATATAGTGGTAGTATTGATAATGCTAAAATGCTATTAAATCAGTTAAAAAATCTACATGTTTGGTTTGGATTAAGTAATGTTGTTAATTTAAATAAGCCAGATAATGATAAAATTATTAAATTGGTTGAAATTATAAAAGATCGACTTTTAATCGAGACAGATTTAGGAATCGATAGAATGTTAGATCAACATGCTAATTATATTGAAGAAATAGTTAAGAAACTAGTTGACTGTAATATTAATGAAATTACATTATTAGATAATTGGAGAAGTTTTACCCAATTCGAGTTTCATGTATAATTTGAGTATATAGATTTGATAATTAAAATAATAATGATTTGTAATGTATTTAAGATAATAGTAAGTAACAAAGCCAATATACAGAAAAACAAAAACAATGATATATAAAGTATATAAAGTATATAAATATAAAACGGAATACGAACGAGTGTGATGGGAGTCAAAAAAAATAAAAACAGACACAGATAAATATACAATCAAAGTATATGGGAGAAAATAGCAACAAAATTTTATAAAACAATCATAAAAATATATATAACAACATAGTCATATGATATAATAAACAAAAATAAGACCAAATAAGGGGAAAAAAATATGCAATAATTCATAACAGAGAAAACTACTTCATCCAAGGAAGAGTTTTATTTTTGCATGATCTAATACATTTAATTGCAAAGACCAATTCTTTATAACTTGATTGTGGGAAATTATCCTCAGGTATTTTTTCTAAAGGTGGTAATTCTGAAATTGTTGTTGAATTTATAATTGAATCATTAACTAATTCATCATCTTCATTTCTAGAACAAATTGGAGATAATGAAGACATCATTGTAACATCAGTTACTTGAGAGGAGAATCTTTCAACAGAGGAGAAAACTGAATTTCCAGTTGTTGTTACTCTTGAAACATAAGATAAAGAAGATAAAACTTGTTGAGCTGGTTCTAATTGAATTATATCATCTAAGATTTCATCTTCTAAAATAATTTGAGGTTGAATTGATTGTTGAGGTTGATAATCTAAATGAGGTTGAGTTTCAATATTAAAAGTTGTATCGAATTCATCTTCATCATCATCTTGATCTAATAAAGAATTACTCCTTGATCTATTTGAAGTTGTTCTAGAAACTGGATTACTTAAATTTGAATTTGATCTATTTCTATTTCTTCTATTTCTAGTCCTCGATCTACGAGGAACACAATAATCAATTGGTGAAGTAACTCTTAAATCAAAATCTAAACTTAATTCTTTTGCAATATTTAATTTATAAAAAATTGAAGCAAATTGATTTGCATTATAAGATACCATTATAAATTGATCAGTTGGGAAAATTAATCTTAAAGTAAAAGGTTTTGCATGAAAATCAGATGCATTTCCAAATCTAATTAATTCTTGCAATGAAAAAGATTTAAATAAACTTGATTTAAAATTTAACAATTGTGCTTCTTGAGGTGAATAATCAATATCTAAAATTGAATTAATATCAGGTTTAAAATTTAATAATTTTTGTAAATAAATTAAATCTTGTGATTGTTTTTCAGTTTCTGATAAAATAATAGAATTAAAATTATTAACATTATCAGATTTATTTTTCTTTAAAGATAATTTATCAAAAAATTTTGTAAATGAACTTGATGAAACATTTGAGAAAGTTGATAATGAAGAATTTGTTCTTGAATTTGAAGGTATAGAAGGTATATAACCTGAAAATGTAGTATTTGATGAAAACATTGTTGATAAAGAAGATGAAGATGAAGATGAAGATGAAGTTAAAATTGAAGATGCATTTGATGAATTATTACTACTATTATTTGAATTTTTATTATTATTATTATTACTTTTATTATTAAATAATAATGGTGGTGGAGTTACTGGTTGTAAAGAATTTATAATTATATTTGAATTTGAATTATTTGAATCTGGTATACTAAATAAAGAAGCTGAAGATCCAATACCTTGACCCATAATATTTAATTTTGATGCATGTTTTGATTTAATATTTAAATTTGGATCAACAAAAGTTGAATGTAAATCATTAAATAAATAAGCAACTAATCTTGAATATTCATCTTTTAAATTATAAAAATTAATTTGAGTTGAATTTAATTCAAATAATAAAGGTAAATATGATATTTTACCATCACATTTTGATTCATCATTATAATAAACTAAAGAGATATGATGTAATGATGGTGTATAATCTGGTGGTAAAGTTTCAAATTCTAAAGTATCATATTGTGGTAAATTATCAAAAGAATCAGTCATTTTGAAATTAGGAATACTTGAAATATATTATTATTATTATTATTATTATTATTATTATTATTAATTTGTTAATGTTGTATCGAAAATAACAACACAACACAATACAATAACAACAAACAAAATAGAAATAATCTAAGAGATTAACAAATTAATATAGCCTTGACTAACAAAAAGAAGGGGTATCTCAACAATAAGAACTATAAATTTTGGAAACTCTTGATTTATTATATATGAAAATATAATGAAAAATAATATATAATATTAAAGTCAACTGTCACTTGTTAAAATAGTTATGAACTGATAAAGGTTATTTATTAGTTTAAAGGGACAAATTAAGAGGAAGAAGAAACGAAGAACACAAAAAACCAGTAATCAACAGAAATAAAGGAAAAGAAGGATCTTATGAGATCAAAACGTTGATCTAAAAGGGCAAATAATAAAACCAGCTCACTTTTCAAACATATTTAGACAAATCATTATAATATATTAATTTTGTAATTAATTTAACATAGTGATCACACTATTTGGCTAGGTAATTTATTATAGCAATATACCATAATATAATTATAAAATTAATTAAGGCTCAGCCGTTCCCATAACAAAGTAAACAAATTGTTATGGCAGCAGTTTTTTTAAACAAAAAATTTCTATGGCTGCTATGAGCTAATAAGGTGGTAAGGCATATGTAACATGAACATGAACATGTTGACCGTACCAAATTACCCGATACGGTAATCCAGGAACCCGCCTCGTTTCTTTTTTTTTTTCTTTTTTCAAGTCCGATATTAGACTAATTACTAATTACATTGTTGTTTCCTGTTTCCTGTTTTTTTTTTATTGTTTGTGCAAAATCTTAAAAAAATTAGTTCCCTTCCCCGCTTCCCCCTTTAGATTTTTTTTATGACAGTTTCTGTTGTTGTAATCTAAAAGAAAATTAACGTTTTCTGTTTACTGTTTTCTGGGCAGCGTCGATCGACCTGTATTTTATAAATTATAATTAAAAAATTTCAATCAAAATGTTACCTTGCTATGATTTAGCCATGTTTTATATTTGTTGTCACCATTTTATATTCACTCCCTTACAGCAAACATCCCTTTTTCTACTGGTGAAACATATAGATATATAACAGTATTCACCTCTTGAAATGACTTCAATCCTATCTGTTCATAAAGCGTTCCCAAAGGTAATCTTTCCAACAGAAACTCACAATGAAATTTATGAAGGTAGACAATTTAAATTATCTTCTACTAATAGTACTAACACTAAAACCGATTCAACTTTCAATTTAGGTGTTTATAGTCTATCCCCATTAATTGGTCATGAAGATATTTTGGCTCCAATAGATCCTTTATGCTTATCAACTTTATTGTCAATACTATTCAAAGAAAAGTTAAAATTACCAAGTTTAAATGATCAATTGTTAGAATTAGAAAATGAATCATCAAATAACTTTACTAATTTCAACACAATTTCTATTCTATCTTACGAATCTTCAGTTGATAATCAATTACCAATTTTAGTTGAAGATTCAAAAGATAAAATAAATCATAAAATTTTAAGAAAAATTCGTCATACAAATTTAATAAATTTATTAAATTCTTCAAATTTAGATTTAAATGATTCCTTAATTTTCGATTTAATTAATACCCAGTTATTTGATTTTTTCAATTTATCCTTACTAAATTTAAATAATTTAGACTTGCTTAATTATTATTCTATTTTTAACTATAATTTCCAAAATTTAACACCATTAACAAACTTACCAATTTCAAAGTTTTTATCTTCAAATTTAAAATTAAATTTATTAAAAAGGAATAATTTTAATGTTAGAAATCCTTCTGTTTTTAATTACTTATCAAGTTATATAACTTTAGAATCATCCAAATCTGCATATTTATATGAATCAAATAAAATAATTAAAAATGCTAAACTTTTGTTAAAGTTGTTAAATGACTCATTGACTAGTTCTAAGTTTTGGTCAAATACTGGCTCACCTTCAATTATAGATTTCCAAATTGCAAGTTATGTTTATTCAATGAATTATTTATCAAGTTTGTTACCAGAATTCAAAGAAATTTTGTCTGATAATGATAACTTGTTCTCTCATTCAAATACTATAATTGCTTTATTTATATAATTATAAATTATAAATAATGTGTATATTTATCTCTTTACTGTATATAATTTGTATTGCATACACTAGTATCTCTAATTCTTTCCTAATCTTAGTTCATTACGCATACATAAAATTAGAAAAAATAAATGAGGCTCAGTCTGCTCTATTTTTTCCTCTTCTTCCTAATTCTTTTCTTTATACCTTCCTTTCTTTCTTTCATAATCTAGTTATATATTCTTCTTTGTTTATATAATGTCAGCCACTCCAAATAATCCTGATAAATGTATTTGGATATCACTACCAGAAATCCCACCCCCAGAACAGCTCTTGAATAATACTAATACTCATCAAATACCTTGGTTATATTCTTTCAATAAATCTTCAATTCCATTAACAGCTATTGCTGCAAAATTAAAACCACAAAAGGGTGATGTATTCTTGACAAATAATAACAATTCAAAAACACATTCATTAAATGAAATATTTATTCTATTAGACTCTCCCATTGAAAAATACAATTTAACCAGGTTTTTATTGCCACATAAAGCAAGAGGTAGTTTAATTTCCAAATCTCAATTAATTAAACTACTTTTAAAATATACTCAGACAGATAATTTGAAATCAGGAATAATTAGAAATTTGATTGATTCAATTGAAGTAGGTAAATCAACGGAGTCACCAACTCCAGAGTTTATAATTTCAACGATTTCAGTTTTAAAAATATTTTGGGATGAATGTTATTTATTGAAAAATCAATTCAATAATCGATTTGTAATTAATCATTCAAAATTTGATAATCAATTAACTTTAGAAAATTTATCTTCAATTTTAGATGATTTACATAAAGCCAAAATAATTTCAAATAAATTAGATGATTTATATCCAATTATCACAACTTTATTTGATTTGTTATCGATATTAAATAAACCATTAGCTGAATTTGATGATATTTCAAAATATACACTTGAGTTAATATTTTGTTGCATCTTAAACAAATCAACTATTAACGAGCGTGTAATTTTTAATTCTTTATGTTTAAAACCTAAATATTTAGCATCATCAATTTGGCATTCAAGGTCGAATATTTGGGATGTGATTTATGGAATTGAATATTTAAAGAATAAAGATATACATTTATGGAAAAAAATTTTAGATTTAACAAATTCAAATAAATTGAAATCAAAATTAAATTCAAATGCACCAATTTTAGTTGTCAAGATTGCTGTCAATATACCATTTTCAGTAATGCGATGTACTAGAATGTATGGAGAATATGATGATATTGTCAATAAAATTACATTAAAGGATAATTTCAGTTCTAACTCAAATAATAATAATACAGATGAAGGATTTTGTATTGAAGAGAAATTGGATGGTGAAAGATCCATTTTGCACTTATGGAGAGATAAAAATGATCCAAATAAGATATTTACAAAATTCTTTAGTAGAGGTCATCTCGTTCAAAAGTGGTATGGTTCATATATTGGAGATACTAATGGAATCATTACAAAATATTTGAAAGTTGAATGGTTTGAAGGGATTAATGATTTAATCTTAGATGGGGAAATGATTACATTTGATGAAAATAAAGATAAGTTATTAGGTTTTCAGGATGTTAAAACATGTTGTGAAATGATGAGAAATTATTTAAATAACGGAATTGATTTACTTGATTTAAAAATTTATAATAAATTATTGGTTTATGATTTACTTTATTTGAATGGGGAAAGCTTACAGTTAACAACTTTAAAAGAAAGAAAAAATAAATTATTAAAATTGTTTGAAAAATCGATAGATTTTAAAAATTTTAAATTTATTCAATTACATCACTGGAATATAGGTTATAATTCGAACGATTTACAGATTGCAATGGATAACATCATTAATAAAAATAGTGAAGGTTTAGTTATAAAAAATTGGAAATCATTTTATTTTGTTGGTAAGTATTCGAACCAATGGATTAAATTAAAGCCATATTATTTAATGGATTTCATTGATGAATTAGATGTAACAATTATTGGTAAAGAAGGATCGAACTTTATATGTGCATTATATGGTGGAAATGATAGTGATGATAAATTTAAAAACTGGTTTATAAGTTTTTGTTTACTTAGATTTGGGTTGAATAATGATGTTTTAAGTTTTATTAATGATAAAACAAATGGTCACTGGATAAAATATGAAAAGTATAAATCTGATATTGAAATGGAGGAACACTTTGTCAAATTTGGAAAATTAAAACCGAATTATTGGATTCATCCTGAAAATAGTTTAGTTTTAACAATTAAAGCTAAAAGTTTGATTAATAATAATAATCAATTTGATAACAAATTTATACTTGACACAACCCTTAGATTTCCCTATTGTTTATCTGTTAGATATGACAAAGAATATTTTGAATGCGATACAGTAAAGGCTTATACTGATAAAGTTGAAAGACAAAGTAGGAAGAATCCATTTGATGAAAATGAAGAAAAGTTCTCAAAACTTAAAAGAATCAAGAGAAAAACTAAAATGGATATTACATTACAAAATGTTAATAAAAGTTTTATTAAAACAATAGTGAAAAAAGATGAATTATTCAAAGGTATTACTTTCTGTGTTAAAACAGATTGCATAGCCAATGGGCAATGGTTGCAAATAAACGAAATCAATGGCATCTTGGAATCCCACGGTGGTAAAATAATTAATGTTCCGATACATGATATTCATAATAGGATTATAATCATTGCTGACAGAAATACAATAGCTGTTAATGAGTTAAGAAAAGAGTATAATATTTTTAAATTTAAATGGTGTGAAGATTGTATTCGAACGAATGAGCTCGTCAACTTAGATCCTTCACATTGTTTAATAGTTGATGATGATATGAAAAAATTAAGTCTGAAATATAGGGACGAGTTTAACTTTAATTATACTGTTAAATA